>JAIUJO010000070.1:2400000-2402500 GCA_023846275.1 Vanilla planifolia | reverse complement strand
ATCTTCTTCTTCTTCTTCTCCTTCTTCTTCCTATTCAACTTGTTCTTCTTCTTCCTCCTCTTCTTCTCCTTTTTCTTCTTTTTCTTTTTCTTCTTCTTCTTCTCTTACTTCTTCTCTTTGTTGTTGTTCTTCTTCCATTTGTTCATCTAATTCTTCCTATTATTTTACTTCCTCTTCTTCTTCTTGTTTTCTTCTTCTTCTTCACTTCCTCCTACTTCCTCCACTTCTTTTTCTTCTTATTCCTCTTCTTCTTCCTCCTCCTTCTCCTCTTCTTCTCCATTTTCTTCTACTCCTTAATCTTCTTCTTTGATTACTTCTTTTTTTTCTTGTCCATCTTTTTCTCTTTCATCTTCTTCTTCTCTTCTTCTTCTTCTTACATTTCCATCTTCTCCTCTTCTTCTTCTTCGTTTTCTTCTTCTTCTTCTACTTCTTCTTCTTATTCTTGCTCTTCCTCTTTTTCGTCTTCTACTTCCTCTTCTACTTCTTCTTCTTCATATTCTTCTTCTTCTTCTTCTTTTTCTTCTTCTTCTTCTCCTTTTCATTATTCTTCTTCTTCTCCATGTCCTTCTTCTTTTTCCTCTTCTCGTTCTTCTTCTTCTTCCTCTTCGTCTTCTTCTCCTACTTTCCTTCTTCTTTCTCTTATTATTATTATTGTTGTTTCTTTTATTCATTTTCTTCTTCTTCTTCTTCTTCTCCTTTTTTGGTTTCCTTCTTCTTCTTCTTCTTCTTCTTCTTCTTATTCTTCTTTTTCATCATCATCTTCTTCTTCTTCTCCTTCCTCTTCTCCTTCTCCTTCTTCTTCTTCTTTTTATGCTTCTTCGTCAATCCTTCTTTTTCTTCTTCTTCTTCTTCCTCTTCCTCTTCTTCCTCTTCTTCTTCTTTTTCTTCTTCTACCTCTACTTGTTCTTGTTCTTCTTCTTCTTCTTCTTGTTCTTGTTCTTCTTTTCATTCTTCTTCATCTTCTTCTTCTTCTTCCTCTTCTTCTTCTTCTTCTTCTTCTTCTACTTCTTCTTCTTCTTCTTCTACTTCTTCCCCTATTGCATCTTCTTCTTCCGCTTCTCGTTCTTACTCGTCTTCTTCCCCAACTTCTTCTTTTACGTCTTCTTCTTCTTCTTCTTCATCATCTTCTTCTTCTTCTTCTTCTTCCTCTTCTTCTTCTTCTTCTTCTTTTACCTCTTCTCCTTTTTATTGTTCTTCTTCTTTTTCTTCTTCTTCTTCTCCTTCTTCTTCTTCTTTTACTTCGTCTTGCTCTTCTTCTCCTTGTTCTTCTTCTTTTCTTCTTCTCCTTCTTGCTCTTGTTCTTCTTCTTTCTCTTCTTCTTCTTCTTATTCTTATTATTCTTCTTCTTTTTCTTCTTCTTCTCTTCTTCTTTTTCTTCATCTTCTTCTTGTTCTTCTCCTTCCTCTGCTACCTCTTCTTTTTCTACTTCTTCTTCTTCTTTTCTTCTTCATATTCTTTTTCTTCTCCCTCATCTTCTTGTTTTCCTTCTTCTTCTTCAACTCCTCCTACTTCCTCCTCTTCTTTATCTTCTTCTTCCTCTCCTTCTTCTTCTTCCAGCTCTTTCTCTCCATTTTCTTCTTCTTCACAATCTTCTTCTTCGATTATTTCTTCTTCTTCTTGTCCATCTTTTTCTCCTTCCTTTTGTTTTTCTTCTTCTTCTTTTTTTTACATTTTCTCCTCCATTTCTTCTTCTTCTTCTTCTTCCTCTTCTTCTTTTTCTTCTTCTACTTTCTCTTCTACTTCTTCTTCTTCACATTCTACTTTTTCTTTTACTTATTCTGCTTCGCCTTCTTCTTCTTCTTCTTCTCTTTGTTCTTCTTCTTCTCCTAGTCCTTCTTCTTCTTCTCCTTCTCCTTCTTCTTCTTCTTCTCATTCTTCTTCTTCTTCTTCTTCTTCTTCTTCTTCTTCTTGTTCTTCTTCATCTTCTTGTTCTTCTTGTTCTTCTTTTTCTCCTCGTAGTTCTTCTTCTTCTGCTGCTTCTTCTTCTTCTTTTTCTTCTTCTTCCTATTCTTCTCTTTCTTCTTCATCCACTTCTTCTTCTTCTTCTTCTTCTTCTACTACTTCTTCTTCTCTTTCTTCTTCTTCTTTCTCTTCTTCTCCTTTTTCTTCTTCTTTTTATTCTTGTCCTTCTCCTACTTCTTCTTCTTTTTCTTCTTCTTCTTCTTCTTCTTCTTCTTCTTATTTTTCTTCTCCTTCTTTTACTTCGTATTCTTCTTCCCTATCTTCTTCTTCTTCTTCTCTTCCTCTTCTTCTTATTCTTCTTCTTCTTCTTCTTCTTCTCGTTCTTTTCTAGTTCTTCTTCTTCTTCTTCTTCTCTTTGTTCTTATTCTTCTTCCTCCTCCTTTTTTCTTCTTCTTCTTCTTCTTCATCCAATTCTTCTTCTTCATTATCATCATCATCTTCTTCTTCTGATTCCTCTTCTCCGTTTTTTTTTCTTCTTCTTCTTCTTCTTCTTCTTCTTTTCCTTCTTCATCTTCTTCTTCTTCTTCATCTTCTTCAT
>JAIUJO010000070.1:2365000-2395000 GCA_023846275.1 Vanilla planifolia | reverse complement strand
TTTTTCTTCTTCTTTCTCTACCTCTACTTCCTTTATTACATCTTAACCTTTTTTTCTTCTTCTTCTCAATCTTCTTTTTCTTCTTCTCCTTCTTTCATCTTCCTCTTCTCCTTCTTCTTCCTCATCATCATAACCTTCTTCTTCTTCTTCATTTTCTTCTTCTTCTTCTTCTTCTTCATTAACAATTTCTTTATCTTCTTCTTCGTTTTCTTCTTCTTTCTCCTCCTCCTCTTCACTTTCTTGTCCTTCCTCTTCTTTTTTTTCTTTTTCTTCTTCTTCTTCGTCTTTTGAACTTCATCTTGCTCTTCTTCTTCTCCTTCTTCTACCTCTTCTTCTTCTTGTACTTCTTCTTCTTCACCTTCTTGTTCTTCTTCTTCTCCTCCTCCTCCTACTTCTACTTCTCTATCTTCTTCTCCTTCTTCTCATTCTTCTTCTTCTCATTCTTCCTCTTCTTCTTCAACTTCTTCCTCTTCATCTTTTTCTCCTTGATTCTTTTCTTCTTCTTCCTTGCCTCTTCTTCTTCTCATTTTCTTCTTCTCCTCCTTCTTCTAATTCCTTTACTTCTTCTTTTTCTTCCTCTTCATCTCCTTCTTCTCCTTACTCTACTTCCTCTTCTTCTTCCACTGCTTCTTCTTATTCTTTATGTTCCAGTTCACCTACCTCTTCCTCTTCTTCTTCCGCTTCTTCTTCTCCTTTTTCTTTTTTTCCTTCTTCTTGTTCTTCTTCTCTTTCTTCTTCTTTTTATTATTATTATTCTTCACCTTCTTCCTCCTCTTCTTCTTCCTCTTCTTCTTCTTCTTCTTCTTCTTCTTCTTGTCCTTCTCCTTCTTCTCCTTCTCTTTCTTCTTCTTCTTCTTTTTCTTCTTTTTCTTCTTCTTCTTCTTTATGTTCTTCTTGTCCTTCTTCTTCTACTTTTTCTGCTACTATTATTTCTTCTTCTTCTTCTTTTTCTTCTTCTTCTTCTTCTTCATCTTCTTCTTTCAGTTTATCTTTTTCTTCTTCTTCTTCTTCTTCTTCTTCAAGTACTCCTTTTTCTTCCTCTACTTTTTGTTCCTCTATAACCTCTTCCTCTTGTTCTTTTTCTTCTTTTCTTCTTCTTCTTCATCCACTTCTTCTCCTTCTCATACTTCCCATTATTCTTCTTCTTCTTCTTCTTCTTCTTCTTCCTCTTCTCCTTCTCCTTCTACTTCTTCTTCTTCTTCTTCTTCTTTGTCTTCTTCTTCTTCTTCTTCTTTTTCTTAATCTTCTTTCTATTCTTCTTTTTCTTCTCTTCTTTCTATATTTCCTCTACTTCTTATTCTTCTTCCTCAACTTCTCCTTCTTATTCTTCTTCTTCTTTTTCTTCTTTTCTTCTTCTTCTTCTTTTTTTTCTTCTTCTTCTCCTTCTTCTCCTTATTCAACTTTCTCTTCTTCCTCTTCTTCTTCCTCTTCTTCTTCTTCTCCTTCTTCCTCTTCCACTTCTTCTTCTTCTTCTTCTTCTACTTCTTCTTCTTCTTTTTCTTGTTCTTCTTCTGCTTTGCCATAATCTTCTTCTTCTCCTCCTTCTTCCTCTTTCTCTGAACCATCTTCTTCTTCTTTCTCTTCTTTTTCAACTTCTCCATCTTCTTCTTCTTCTTCTTCATCTTCTTCTTCTCCTTCCTCTTCTTCTTCTTCTTATTCTTCATCTTCTAATTCATCTTCTTCCTCCTTTTCTTCTTCATCTTCTTTTGTTTCTTAATCTTGGTCTCCTACTTCTTCTTTATCATCATCATCATCTTCTTCTTCTTCTTCTTCTTCTTCTTTTGCTTCTCCAACTTCTTCTCCTTCCTCTTATTCTTGTTCAACTTCATCTCCTTCTTCTCCTTCATCTTCTATATCCTCATCTTCCTCCTCTTCTTCTTCTTTTTTTGTTCTTCTTCTTCTTTGCCTTCCTCTTCATCTTCTTCATCCTCTTCTTCTTCCTCTTCTTTTAACCCTTCTTAATCATCTTCTTCTTCTTCTTCTTCTTCTTCGTTATCTTCTTCTTCTCCATCTTCTTCTACTATTTCTATTGCTACTACTACTTCTTCTTCTTCTTTCTCTTCTTCTTCTTCTTCTTCTTCTTCTTCTTTCAGTTCATCTTTTTCTTCTTCTTCTTCTTCTTCTTGTGCTCCTTTTTCTTCCTCTACTTTTCATTCCTCTTCAACATCTTCTTCTTGTTCTTTTTCTTCTTTTTCTTCTTCTTCCTCTTCCACTTATTCTCCTTCTTCTACTTCCCCTTCTTTTTTTTTCTTCTTCTTCTTCTCCTTCTCTTTCTCCTTCTGCTTCTTCTTCTTCTTCTTCTTCTTCTTCTTCTTCTTCATCTTCTTTTCATTCTTCTTCTTATTCTTCTAACACTTCTTCCTCTTCTTCTTCTTCTTTATCTTCTTCTTCTTCTTTCACTTTTGAAACATCTTCTTCCCCTTCTTCTTCTTCCTCATCTTCTTCTCCAACTTCTTCTTCTACTTCTTCCTCTTATTCTCCTTTTTCTTCTTCATCCTCTTCTTCTTTCTCCTCCTTCTCTTCTTCCCCTTCTTCCTCTTCTCCTTCTTGTCCTTCTTCATCTTTTTTTTTCTTTTTCTTCTTCTTCTCATTCTTCTTGTTCTTCATCTTCCTCTTCTTCTTCTTCTTCTTATTATTCTTTTCCTTCTTCTACCTCTTCTTCTTCTTGTACTTCTTCTTCTTATTTTTCTTCTTCTTCTTCTTCTTCACCTTCTTGTTGTTGTTGTTCTTCTTCTTCTCTTCCTTCCCCTTCTTCTTCTCCTCCTCCTCCTCCTCCTCCTCCTCTTTCTCCTTCTTCTCCTTCTCAATCTTTTTCATCTTCGCATTCTTCCACTTTTTCTTCTTCTTCTTCTTCTTCTTCTTCTTCTCCTTCTTCCTCTTCATCTTTTCTCCTTCATCCTCTTCTTCTTCTTCTTCCTTCTACTCTTCTTCTTCTCCTTCTTCTTCTAATTACTTTACTTCTTTTTCCTCCTCATCTTCTCCTTCTTCTCCGTGCACTACTTCCTCTTCTTCTTCCACTTCTTCTTCTTCTTCTTTTTCCCATTCGCCTTTCTCGCTCTCTTCTTCTTTTTCTTCTTCTCTTTTTTCCTTTTGTCCTTCTTCTTCTTCTTCTTTTTGTTATTATTATTATACTTCTTCCTCCTCGTCTTCATCTTCCTCTTCCTCTCTTCTTCTTCTTCTTCTTCTTCTTCTCCTTCCTCCTCTCCTTCTCCTTCTTCTTCTTCTTCTTCTTCTTTTTCTTCTTCTTCTTTTTCTTCATCTTCTTCTTCTCCTTCTCCTTCTCCTTCAACTTCTTCTTCTTCTTCTTCTTCTTCTACTTCTTCTTCTTCTTCTTCTTCTTCTTCTGCTTATTCTTTTTCTTCTTGCTATTCTTCTTTTTCTTTTCTTCTTTTTATATTTCCTTTACTTCTTCTTCTTGTTCTTATTTTTCTTCTTATTCTTCTTCCTTAACTTCTGCTTCTTGTCCTTTTTCTTCTTCTTCTTCTTCTTTTTCTTCTTTTTTTTTTCTTCTTCTTCTCCTTCTTCTCCTTTTTCTTCTTCCTCTTCTTCCTCTTCTAGTTCTTCTTCATCCCCTTCTTCCTCTTCTTCTTCTTCTTCTCCTTCTTCTTCCTCTTCCACTTCTACTTCTTCTTCTTCTTCTTCTTCTTTTTGTTCTTCTTCTCCTTTGCCATCATCTTCTTCTTCTTCTTCTCCTTCTTTATTTCTCTTCACCATCTTCTTCTTCTTTCTCTTCCTTTTCATCTTTTCCATCTTCTCCTTCTACTTCTTCTTCTTGTTCTTCCCCTTCCACTTGTTCTTCTTCTTCATCATCATCATCATCTTCTTCTTCTTCTTATAGTTCTTCTTCTTCCTCCTCTTCTTCTTCATCTTCTCTATCTTAATCTTGGTCTCCTACTTCTTCTTCTTCTTCTTCTTTTCTTCTTCTTCTTGTTCTTCACCTTCTTCTTCTTCATCTTCTTCAACTTTATCGTCCTCTTCTATCCCTTCTTCTTCTTTTTCTTCTCTTTTTTCTTCTTCTTCTCCTTCTTCTTCTTTTCCTTCTCCTCCTTTTTCTACTTCTTCTTCTTCTTCTCCTACTTCTTTTCCTTCCTTTTCTTCTTCTTGTTATTCATCTTCTCCAACCTCTTCTTGTTCATCCTCCTTCTCTTCTTCTTTATCTTCTTCTTCTTCTTCTTCTTCTTCTTCTCCTTCTTCTTCTTCTACATCTTCTTGTTCATCATCATCATCTTCTTCTACTTCTTCTTCTTGATCTTCTTCATTTTCTTCTTCATCATCATCATCATAAAAATCTTCTTCTTCTTCTTCATTTATTTCCTCCTTCTCTCCCTCTTCTTCTTCTTCTTATTCTTCTTCTACTACTTTTCCTTCTTTTTCTTCTTCTTCTTCTCCTTCGTCTTCTTCTTCTTCCTCTTTTTCTTCTTCCTCTTCTTCTTCTTCTTCTTCTTCTTCTTTATCTTGTTCCTCTTCTTCCTCCTCTTTTTCTTCCTCTTATTCTTCTCCTCCTTTTCTTCTTCTTTTTCTTCTTCTTATTCTTCTTCCTCTTTATGTTTTTCTAGTTTTCCTTCTTCTTCTTCTTCTTGTTTTTCTTCTCCTTCTTCTTCTTCTTCTTCTTCTTCTCTTTCTTCCTCTACTTCTCCCTCTTCTACATCCTCTTCTTTTTCTTATTATTATTATTATTCTTCTTCTTCCAATTCTTCTTCTTCTTTCCCTTCTCATTCTTGTTCTTCTTCTTCCTCCTCTTCCCCTCATCCTCCTCTTATTTCTTCCCCTGCTTCTTCTATCCTTCTCCTTCTTCTTCTTCTTTTTCTTTTTTTTCTTCTTCGTCTTCTTTTATTCTTCCTTTTCTTCTCATCCTTTAACTTCTCCTTCTTCCTTTTCTTCTTCCTCACCTTCTTCCTCTTCTTCTTCTTCTTCTTCTTCTGCTTCTTCTTTTTCTTCCTCATCTTGGTCTTCTTCTTCTTCTTCTTCTTCTTCTTCTCATTCTTTTTCTTCATCCTCTTCTACTTCATTCTCTTCTTTTTCTCCAACTTCTACTACTTCTTCTTCTTCTTCTTATTCTTCTTCTTTTTCTTCATCTTCTTCTACTTCTTCTTCTTCTTCTTCTGCTTCTAGTTCTTCTTCTTCTTCTTCATTTCTTCTTCTTCTTCTTCTTCTTCTTCTACTTTTTCTTCTACTTTTTCTTCATCATCATTATCATCATCTTCTTCTTCTTTTTCTTCTTCTCCTTGTTCCTCTTCTTATTTTTCCTCATCATCATCTTCTACTTCTTCTTCCTCTTCTTCTTCTTCTTCTTCATCTCTTTCTTCATCCTTTTCTTCTACTTTTTTTTTCCATCCTTTTCTTCTTCTTTCACTTCTTCTTTTTCTTCTTCTTTTTCTATTACTACTTCTTTTTCTTCTTCTACATCTTCTCCTCTTCTTCTTCTTCATATACTTCTTCCTCTCCTTCTTCTTCTTCTTTTTCTTCTTCTTCATCTTCTGCTTGTCCTTCTTCTTTTTCTACTTCTTCCTCTTCTTATTCTTCTTCATCTTCTTCTTCCTCTTCTTCTTCTTCTTTTTCTTCTTCTTCTCCATTTTCTTCTTCTTCTCCAACTTCATCTTCTACTCTTTCTTCTTCTTCTTCATCTCTTTCTTCTTTGCCTTCCCCTTTTTATTCTGCATCTTCTTTTTCTTATTATTCTTCTTGTTCTTCATGTCCTTCTACTTCCTCTATCGCTTCTTCCACTTCTTCTTCTTATTCTTTTTTTGCTTCCACTTTCTCTTCTTTATCCGCTTTTCCACTTCGGCTTCTTACTCTTCTTCTTATTCTTCTTCTTCTTCTTATTTTTCTTTATCTTCCTTTTCTTCATCTTCTTCCTCTTCTTCTTCTTCTTCTTCTTCTTCTTTTTCTTCTACTTCCTCATCCTCTTTTCCTTCTTCTTTTTCTTCTTCCTCTTCTTTTTCTTCATCTTCTTCTTCCTCTTCTTCTTCTCCTCCATCTTTTCTTCTTTTTTTTTCTTCTTCTTCGTCTTATTATTTTTCTTCTTCTTCCTCTTTTTCTTCTTCTTCTCCTTCTTTTTCTTCTTCTTCTGCTTCTTCATCCCCTTCTTCTTCTTCTTCTTCTTCTTTTTCTTCTTCTTCCTGTTTTTTTTCTTTTTTTACCTCTTATTCTTCTTTCTCCTCTTGTTGTTCTTATTCTTCTCTAACCTAATGTTGTTCTTTTTCTTCTTCTTCTTTGTCTCCTTCTTCTTCTTCTTCCTCTTCTTTTTCTCCAACTTCTTCTTCATCTTCATCTTCATCTTCTTCTTCTAGATCTTCTTCTTTTTCTTCTTCTTCTTCTTCTTCATCATCAACTTCTTCTTCATCATCTTTTTCTTCTTCACCTTGTACTTCTTCTTCTACTTACCCTCATCCTCCTCCTTCTTCGTCTCCTTCTTATCCTTCTATGTCTTCTCCTTTTTCTATTTCTTCTTCATCATTTTCTTTTCTTCTTCTTCTTCTCCTCCCTTACCTTCTCCTTCTCTCTCTCTCTTCTTCTTCTTCTTCTTCATCTTCTACTTTTTCTTCTTCTTCTTCTTCTTCTTCTCCTTCTTCTTCATCTTTTCCTTCTTCTCCTTGTTCTTC
Source organism: Vanilla planifolia (assembly GCA_023846275.1). Taxonomy (NCBI): domain Eukaryota; kingdom Viridiplantae; phylum Streptophyta; class Magnoliopsida; order Asparagales; family Orchidaceae; genus Vanilla; species Vanilla planifolia. The sequence continues at coordinate 2,388,398 of JAIUJO010000070.1, read as the reverse complement.
TTGCTCTTCTTTTTGTTCTTCTTTTTCTTTTTTTCTTCTTTTTTTTCTTCTTCATCTTTTTCTTCTTCTTCTTTTTCTTCATCTTCGTCATCATCATCATCATCTTCTTCTTCTTCTTTTTCTTCTCCTTCTTCTTCTTCTTTATCTTTGGCTTCTACTTCTTCTTTTCCTTCTTCTTCCTCTTCTTCTTCTTCTTGCTCTTCTTCTTCTTCTTCTTCTTCTTCCCCTCCTCTTCTTGGTTTTTCTTATTCTTCCCCATCTTCTTCCTCTTCTCTTTCTTCTTCTTCTTCTCTTTCTTCTTCTTCTTCGTGTCCTTCTTCTTCACCTTCCACTCCTTATTCAGTGTCTTCTTTTTCCTATTATTCCTCTTCTTCTTCATGTCCTTGCACATCCTCTACCACATCTTCTACTTCTTGTGCTACTAGTTTCCCTTCTTCTTCTTCTTCTCCTTCCTCTTCTTCTTCCTCTTCTTCTGCTTCTTCTTCATCCTCTTCTTCCTCCACTTCTTCTACTTGTTATTCTTATTCTTCTTCTGTTTCTTTTTTTTACTTCTTCTTCTTCCCTATCTTCATCTTCTTCCTCTTCTTCTTCTTCTTTTTGTTCTTCCTCCTCCTCTTCTTCTTCTTCTTCTTTTAGTTATTTTTCCTATTCTTCTTCTTCTAGTACTACTTCTTTTCCTTCTTCCTCTTTTTCTTTCACTCATCCACTTCCTTCTTTTTCCCCTTCTTTCTCTTATCCTTCTCCTTCTTCTCCTTCTCCATCTACTTCTTGTTCTTCTACTTCTTGTTTTTCTTCTTCTTCTCCTTCTTCCTCTTTTTCTTCTTCATCTTCTTCTTATTTTTATTCTTCATCCCCATCTTCTAATACTTCTTCCTCATCCTCTTCTTCATTTCCTCTTCTTTTTCTCTTACTTCTTCTTCTTCTTCTTCATCAATTGCTTCTTCTTCTTTTACTTCTTCATCTTGTTTTTTTCCTCCTCCTTCTTTTACTAGTTTTCCTTCTTCTTATTCTCCTTCATCCACTTTTTCTTCTTAATCTTCTCTTCTTCTTAATTTTTTTCCTTATTCTTCTTCTTATTCATAATCTTCTTCTGCTTGTTCCATTTCTTCTTCTTCTTCTTCTTCTTTATACGTTTCTTCTTCTTTCTCTTCTTCTTCTTCTTCTTCTTCTTCTTCTTCCTCTTCTTCTTCCTCTTATTATTATTCTTCTCCTTCTTCCTCTTCTTATTCTTCTACTTTCTCCACTCCATCTTCTTCTTCTTCTCCTTCCTCTTCCTCTTCTCCTACTTCTTCTTCTTCTTCTTCTTCTTCTTCTTCTTCTTCTGCTTCTTCTTCTTCTACTACTTATTCTTCTTCTACTTTTCCTCCTAATTCTTCTTCTTCTGGTTACTCTTCTTCTTCTTCTTCTTCATCATTATCTTCTTCTTCTTCTCCTTCTTTAACTTCTTCATCTCCTTCTCCTTCTTCTTCTTCTTCTTATTCTTCTTCTTCTTCTTCTTCTTCTTCTTCTTCTTCTTCTTCAAGATCTTCTTCTTCTTCTTCTTCTTCTTCTTCTACTTTTTCTGCTCCTTATTCTTCCTATTATTATTATTACTATTCTTCTTCTTCTCCTCCTTTTTCATCTTCTTCTTCATCGTCATCATCAATATAATCTTCTTCTTCTTGTTCACCTTCCTCTTCCTCCTCTTCTTCATCTTATTCTTCTTCTTCTACTTCTTTTCCTTCTTTTACTTCCTCTCCTTCACCGTCTTCTTCTTCTTCCTCTTCTTCTTCTTCTTCTTCTTCTTTTTCTTCGTCTTTATCTTCTTTCACTTCTTCTTCTTCTCATTCTTCCTCTTCTTCTTCGCCTCCTTCTTTTCTTCTTTTTTTCTTCTTCTTGTTCTTCTTCCTCTTTTTCTTTTTCTTCTTTTTCTTTTTCTTCTTATTTTTTCTTCTCTTCCTTCTGCTTCTTCTCCTTCTTCCTCTCATTCTTCTTCTTCTTCTACATCTTCTTCATTTTCTTATTCTTCTTCTTCATCTTCTTCTTTTTCTAATTTTTCTTCCTCTTCTTCTTCTTCTTTCTTTTCTTGTTCTTCTTCCTCTTCTTCTTCTCCTCATCCTCTTTGTTCTTCTCTTGCTTCTTCTTATCGTTCTCTTTCTTCTTCATTTTCTTTTTATTCTGCTTCTTCTTCTTTTCTTCTTCTCCTTCTTCTCTTCCTCTAACTTCTCCTTTTTTTCATCTTCTTCCTCATCTTCTTCTTCTTCTTCTTCTACTCCTTTTTTATCATCTTCTTCTTTTTCTTCCTCATCTTCATCTTCTTCTTCTTCTTGTTCTCGTTCTTCTTCTTCATCCTCTTCCACTTCTTCCTCTTCTTTTTGTCCAACTTCGTCTTCTTTTTCTTCTTATTCTTCCTCTTTTCTTCTTCTTCTTCTTTTCTTCTTCTCCTTCTTCTTCTTCTTCTTCTTCTTCTTCTCCTTCCTCTACTCTTCTCCTTCTTCTTCCTTTTCTTCTTCTTCTTCTTCTTCTTCTTCTACTTCTTCTTCTTCTTCTTCTTCTTCTTCTTCTTTTTCTTTTCTACATTTTCTTAATATTCTTTTTCCTCATCATCTTCCTCTTCTTCTTCTTCTTTTCCTTCTTATTTTTCTTCCCTTAATCTTCCTATTCTTCTTCTTCTTCTTCTTCTTCTTCTTCTCCTTCTTCTTCCTTTTCTTCTTCTCCTTCTATCTCTTCTTCTTCTTCTTCTTCTTCCTCTGCTTCTCCTTCTACTACTTCCTTTTCTTCTTCTTCTTTTTCTAGTTCTTTCTTCTTCTTCTTGTTCTTCTACTTCTCTTACTCCTTCATATACTTCTTCCTTTTCTTCTTCTTCTTCTTCTTCTTTATCATCATCATCATCTTGTTCTTCTTCTTGATCTTTTTCTTCGTCTTCTTCCACATTTTTTGCTTCTTCCTCTTCTTCTCATTCTTCTTCTTCCTCTTCTTCATCTTTTTCTTCTACTTCTCCTTCTGCTTCTTCTTCTTCTCTTTCTTTTCTTCTCGTCTCCTTCTTCTTCGCCTTCCTCTTCTTCTTCTGCGACTTCTTTTTCGTATGATTATTCTTCTTGTTCATGTTCTAGTAATTCCTCTATGCTTGTTCTACTTTTTCTTCTTATTCTTTTGCTACTTCTTTCTCTTCTTCTTCCTCTTTTTTTATTTAATCTTCTTCTTCTAAATATTCTTCTTCTTCTTCTTCTTCTTCTTGTACTTCTACTTTTTCTTCCTTTTCTTCATCTTCTTCCCCTTCTTCCCCTTCTTTTTCTTCTTCTTTCCCTTCTTGTTTTCCTTCTTCTTTTTCTTCTTCCTCTTCTTCTACTTCTTCTTCTTCCTTTTCTTCTCATTTGTCTTTTCTTCTTCTTCTTCTTCTTGCTCTTTCTCTTTTTTTTCTTCTTCTTCTTCTTCTCCTCCTCCTCCACCTTGTTCTTCTTCTTCTTCGCCTTCTTCCTCTACTTCTTCTTCTTCTTCTTCTTCTTCTTATTCTTTTTCTTCTTCATACTCTTCTTCTTCTTCTTCTTCTTCTTCTTCCTCTTCTTCTTATGTTTCCTCTCGTTGTTCTTTTTTTACTCCAACTTATTGTTCCTCTTCTTCTTCTTGGTCTTCTTCTTCTACTTATTCTTCTTCTTCTTCATCATTTTCTTCTCTTTTTTCTTGTTCTTCTTCTTCTCCATCTTCGTCTTATCCTTCTCTTTCTTCTTCTACTTTTTCTTTTTCTTCTTCTTATCTTCCTCTTTTCTTCTTCTTCTTCTCCACCTCTACCTTCTCCCTCTTCTTCTTCTTCTTCCTCATCTTCATCTTCTTATCCTTCTTCTTCTTCTTCTTCCTCTTTTTCATCCTTATCTTTGTCTTCTTCTTCTTCTTCTTCTCATTCTTTTTCTTCATCCTCTTCCCCTTCTTATTCTTTCTCTCCAACTTCTTCTTCTTCTTCTTATCCTTCTCCTTTTTCTTCTTCTTCTACTTCTTCTTCTTCTTTTTCTTCTTCTTCTTTTTCTCCTTCTTCTACTTGTTTGTTTTCTTCTTCTTCTCTTTCTTCTAAAACCTCTTCTTCTTCTTCTTCTTCATCTTTTCTTCTTCTTCTTCATCTTCTTCTTCCTATTTTCCTTCTTCTTTTTCTTCATCATTTTCATCTTTTTTCTCTTCTTATTATTTTTCTTGTCTGACTTCTTCATCTACTTCCCCTCATTCAAATTTTTCATCTTCTTCTGCTTCATCTTCTTCTTCTTCTTCCTCTTCTTCTTCTTGTACTTCTTCTTCTCCTTGTTCTTCTTCTTCATCTTCTTGTTCTTTATCTTCTTCCTCTCCTTCTACTTCTTCCTCTTATTCTCCTTCTCCTTCTTCTTCTCCTACTTCTTCTTCTTCTTCTTCTTCTCCTTCTTCTTCTTCTTATTCTTGTTTCGTATCTTCTTCTTCTTCTTCTTCTTGTTCTTCTACTTTATCATAATCATCATCTTCTTCTTCTTCTTATTCTCCTTCCTCTTCTTCTTTTTCTTCTTGTTTTGCTTCTTCTTCTTCTGCTTTTTTTTCTTCTTCCTCTTCTTCTTCTTCTTCTTCTTCTTCTTCTTCCTCTTTATCTTCTTTTTCTCCTCCTTTTTTTTCTTCTTCTCTATCTTCCTCTTCTTCTTCTCCTTCTTCTTCTTCTTCTCTTTCTTCATGTTCTTCATCTCCGTTTTCTTCACCTTACCCTTCTTCCGCTTCTTCTTTTTCTTGTTCTTCCTCTTCTTCTCAAGTCCTTCTACTTCCTTTACCACTTCTTCTTCTTCTTTTTCAACAACTTTCTCTTCTTCTTCTACTTCCACTTTTTCTTCTTCTTCCTCTTCTTGTCCAACTTCTCTTTCTTCTTCTTTTTCTTCTTCTTCTTCTTCTTCTTCTTCCTCTTCTCCTTCTTGTTGTTCTTTTTGCTAATGTTCTTCTTCTTTTCCTTTTCCATCTTCTTCTCTTTCTTCTTCTTCCCCTTCTCTGATTATTCTTCTTCCCCTACTTGCTCTTCTGCTAGCTCTTCGTACACTATTACTTCTACTTCTACTTCCTGTTCTTCTTCTTCCTCTTCCTCCTCACCTTCTAGTTCCACTTCATCTCCATCTTCATCTTCCTCTTCTACTTCTTCTTACTTGCCTTCATCATCATCATCATCATCTTCTTCTTCTTCTTCTTCCCCTACTTCTTCTTCTTCCCTTTCTTTTTCATCCTCTTCTTCTTTCCAAACTGCTTCCTCTACTACTTGATCTTCTTCTCCTTCTTCTTCTTCCTCTTCTTCTTCTTCCTCTTCTCCTTCTTCTTCTTCCTATTCTACTCCTTCTTATTCTTCTTGTTCATTTCATATTTTTCTTCCTCTTCTCCATCTCTGATTTCTTCTCCTTCTTCTTCTTCCTCTTCTTTTTCTTCTTCTTCTTCTTCTCCTTCATCTTCTACTTCTTCATTTTCTTCTTCTTCTTCTACTTATTCTTCTTATTCTTCTTCCTCTTCTTCTTCTTCTTCTTCTTCTTCACCTTCTTGTTCCTCATTTTCTTCTCCTTCTTCACCTTGCTTTACTTCCTCTTCTTCTTCTTCCTCTTCGACTCCTTCTTCTCCTTCTCCTTCTTCTTCTTCTTCTTCTTCTTCGACTTCTTTCCTTCTTATTATTATTCTTGTTCTTTCTCACCTTCTTCTTGCTCTTCTTCTTCTTCTTCTTCCTCTTCTTCTTCTTCCTCCTCTCCTTCCCGTTTTTCTACTTCTTCTCCTTCTTCCTCTTCTTCTCTTACTTCTTTTTCTTCTTGTTCTTCCCCTTCTTCTACTTCTTCTACTTCCCCTTCGTTCTTCCACCTCTTCTTCTTTTTTCCTTTTCTCCTTCCTCTTCTACTTCTTCTTCTCCTCCTTATTTTTTTTCTTCTTCTTCCTCTTCTTCTCCTCCTTTGTCTTTTCTTCTTCGTTTTCTTCTTCTTCTTCTTCTTCTTCTTGCGCTTTCTCTTTTTCTTCTTCTTATTCTTCTTCTTCTTCTTCTTCTTCTCCTCCTCCTCCTCCACCTTGTTGTTGTTCTCCTTCTTCTCTTTCTTCCTCTACTTCTTCTTCTTCTTCTTCTTCTTCTTATTCTTTTTCTTATTCATACTCTTCTTCTTCTTCTTCTTCTTCTTCTTCTTTCTCTTCTTCTTATATTTCCTCTCGTTGTTCTTTTTCTACTCCAACTTATTATTCCTCTTCTTCTTCTTCTTCTTCTTCTTCTTCGTCTTCTTCTTCTTCTGCATCTTCTTCTTCTTCTATTTATTCTTCTTCTTCTTCATCATTTTCTTCTTCTTTTTTCTTGTTCTTCTTCTTCTCCTCATCCTTCTTCTTCTTCTCCATCTTCTTTATCCTTCTCCTTCTTCTACTTTTTCTTTTTCTTCTTCTTATCTTCTTCTTTTCTTCTTCTTCTTCTCCACCTCTATCTTCTCCCTCTTCTTCTTCTTCTTCTTCCTCATCTTCATCTTCTTCTTCTCCTTCTTCTTCTTCTTCTTCTTCCACTTTTTCATCCTTATCTTTGTCTTCTTGTTCTTCTTCTTCTCATTCTTTTTCTTCATCCTCTTCCCCTTCTTATTCTTTTTCTCCAACTTCTTCTTCTTCTTCTTATCCTTCTCCTTTTTCTTCTTCTTCTACTTCTTCTTTTTCTTCTTCTTCCACTAGTTTGTTTTCTTCTTCTCTTTCTTCTAAAACCTCTTCTTTTTCTTCTTCTTCTTCTTCTTTTCTTCTTCTTCTTCATCTTCTTCTTCCTCTTTTTCTTCTTCTTTTTCTTCATCATTTTCATCTTTTTTCTCTTCTTCTTATTATTTTTCTTCTCTGCCTTCTTCATCTACTTCCCCTCATTCAAATTTTTCATCATCTTCTTCTTCTTCTTCTTCTTGTACTTCTTCTCCTTGTTATTCTTCTTCACCTTCTTCTTCTTCATCTTCTTCCACTACTTCTGCTTCTTCCTCTTATTCTCCTTCTCCTTCTTCTTCTCCTACTTCTTCTTCTTCTTCTTCTTCTTCTTCTTCTTCTCCTTCTTCTTCTTCATATTCTTGTTTTGTATCTTCTTCTTCTTCTTCTTATTCTTCTACTTTATCATCATCATCATCATCTTCTTCTTCTTATTCTCCTTCGTCTTCTTCTCTTTCTTCTTGTTTTGCTTCTTCTTCCTCTTCTTCTTTTTCTTCTTCTTCTTCTTCATCATCATCTTCTTTTTCTCCTCCTTTTTTTCTTCTTCTCTATCTTCCTCTTCTTCTTCATCTTCTCCTTCTTCTTCTTCTCTTCCTTCTTGTTCTTCATCTCCGTTTTCTTCACCTCCCCCTTCTTCTGCTTCTTCTTTTTCTTGTTCTTCCTCTTCTTCTTCATGTCTTTCTACTTCGTTTACCACTTCTTCTTCTTCTTTTTCAACAACTTTCTCTTCTTCTTCTACTTCCACTTTTTCTTCTTCGTCCACTTCTTGTCCAACTTCTCCATCTTCTTCTTTTTCTTCTTCTTCTTCTTCTTCTTCTTCCTCTTCTCATTCTTCTTGTTGTTCTTTTTTCTATAGTTCTTCTTCTTCTTCTTCTCCATCTCCATCTCTTTCTTCTTCTTCCCCTTTTCTGATTGTTCTTCTTCTCCTACTTGCTCTTCTACTAGCCCTTCGTACACTATTACTTCTACTTCTACTTCTTGTTCTTCTTTTTCATCTTCCTCTTCCTCTTCACCTTCTAGTTCCACTTCATCTCCATCTTTATCTTCCTCTTCTACTTCTTCTTACTTGCCTTCATCATCATCATCATCTTCTTCTTCTTCTTCTTCCCCTTCTTTTTCATCCTCTTCTTCTTTCCAAACTTCTTCCTCTACTACTTGATCTTCTTCTCCTTCTTCTTCTTCTTCTTCCTCTTCTTCTTCTTCCTCTTCTCCTTCTTCTACTTCCTATTCTAGTCCTTGTTCTTCTTGTTCTTTTCATCTTTTTCTTCCTCTTCTCCTTCTCCTACTTCTTGTCCTTCTTCTTCTTCCTCTTCTTCTTCTTCTTCTTCTCCTCCATCTTCTACTTCTTTTTTTCTTCTTCTTCTTCTACCTATCCTTCTTATTCTTCTTCCTCTTCTTCTTCTTCTTTTTCACCTTCTTGTTCCTCTTTTTCTTCTCCTTCTTTGCCTTCCTTTACTTCTTCTTCTTCTTCCTCTTCGACTCCCTCTTCTCCTTCTCCTTCTTCTTCTTATTCTTCTTCTTCTTCTTCATCGACTTCATTCCTTCTTACTATTATTCTTGTTCTTTCTCATCTTCTTCTTCCTCTTCTTCCTCTTCTTCTTCTTCTTCTTCTTCTTCTTCCACTTCTTCTTCTTCTTCCTCCCCTCCTTCTTTGCATTTTTCTTCTTCTTCTCCTTCTTCTTCTTCTTCTTTTACTTCTTCTTTTTCTTCTTGTTCTTTCCCTTCTTCTCCTTCTACTTCTCCTTCGTTCTTCCACCTCTTCTTCTTTTTTCCTTTTCTCCTTCATCTTTTACTTCTTCTTCTTCTTCTCCTTATTTTTTTTCTTCCTCTTCCTCTTCTTCTACTCTTTACTATTATTATTATTATTATTATTATTATTATTATTATTGTTATTATTCTATCTCTTTTCATCTTTTTCTTCTTCTTTTTTCTTCTTCTTCATTTCCTCCTTCCTCTTCTCTTTCTCCTTCTTCTTCTTCTTCTTCTTTTATCTTCTTCTTCTTCTTGTCTATCTTCTCCATCTTCTTCTTCTTTTTCTTCTTCTTCTCCCTCTTCATCATCATCAACATCATCATCATCATCATCTTCTTCTTCTTCTTATTCTCCTCCTACTTCTTCCTCTTCTTCTTCTTCTTCTTCTTCCTCTTCTACTTCTTCTTCTTCATCTTCCTCTTCTTCTTCTCCTTTTTCTTCTTCTTCTCCTTCTTCTTCTTTGTCCATCTTCTTCACCTTCTTCTACTTCTCCTTCTTCTTCTTGTTCATCATCTTCTTCTTCTTCTTCTCCTTTTTCATATTTTCCTTCTTCTATTCTTTTTCATCATCTTCTTCTTCTTCCTCTGCCCCTCCTTCCTCCTCCTCGTCCTCCTCGTCTTCTTCTTCTTCTTCTTCTTTATGACAATCTTCTTCTTCTTATTCTTCTTCTTTGTCTTCTTCTCCCTTTGCTTCTCCTTTTTCTTCTCCTTCTTCTTTCTCTTCTCCTTGTTCTTCTTCTTCTACTACTACTACTTCTTCTCCTTCTTCTTCATCTACCTCTTCTACTTCTTCTTCCACTTCTTCCTCCTCTTTTCCTTCTTCCACTTCTTCTTCTTCTTTTTCCTTTTCTTCTTCTTTTTCTTCTTCTTTTTATTCTTCTCCTTCTTATTCTTCTTATTCTTTTCTTCTTTTGCTCTCTCTTCTCCTTCTCCTCCTTCTTCTTCTTCTTCTTCTTCTTCTTCTTCTTCCTCTTCTTCTTCCTCTTCTTCTCCTACTACTTCTTCTTATTCTTCTTCTTCTACTTCTTCTACTTCCTCTTCTTATTGTTCTTCGTCTTCTTCTTTTTCACCTTCTTGTTCCTCTTGTTCTTCTCCTTCTTCGCCTTCCTCTCCATCTTCTTCTTCTTCTTCTTACTGTTCTTCTCTTTTCTCTTCTCCTTCTCCTTCTACTCCTTCTTCTTATTATTCCACTTCTTCTTCTTCTTCTTCTTTTTCCTCTTCTTCAACTTCTTCTTCTTCTTCTTCTTCTTTTTTATCATCTTCCTCTTCTCCTTCTTCTTCTTCCTCTTTCGCTTCTTATTCTTCGACTTCGTCTTTTTCTTCTTCAACTTCACTTTTCTTCTTCTTCCTCTTCTTCTTCTTCTTCTTCTTTTTCCTCTTCTTCTTTTTCTTCTTCTTCTTCTTCTTCTACTTTGCGTTCACCTTCTTTTTCTTCTTCTCCTTCTTCTTTCTCTTCATCTTCTTCTTCTTCTTCTTCTACTTCTCCTCCTCCTCCTCCTCATCCTCCTTCATCTTCTTCTACTTCTTCTACTTCTCCTTCTTGTTCATCCTCCTCTTCTTCTTCTTCTTCCACTATTTCTTCTTCTTCCTCTTCTTGACCAACTTCTCCTTCTTGTTCCTCTTCTTCTTCTTCTTCTTCTTCTTCCACTTCCCCTTCTTCTTCCTCCTCTTATTCTTTTTCCCCTCTTTCTTCTTCTTCTTCTCCCCCTCCTTTTTCTCTTTCTTCTTGTTCCTCTTTTTCTTATTCTTCTTCCTCTTCTTCTTCTTCTTTTCCTCCCTCTTCTTTTTTTGATTCCTCTTCTTCTCCTTCCTCTACTTCTCCTTTGTTCTTCCACCCCTTCTTTTTTTCCTTTTGTCCTTCCTCTTGTACTTCGTCTTGATCTTCTTCTCCTCCTTCTTTTTGTTCTTCTTCTTCCTCTTCTGTTGTACTTTCTTTTTATTATTATTATTATTATTTCTATTATTATTCTTTCTATTCTTTTTCTTCTTCTTCTTCTTCTTTTTCGTTTTCTTCTTTACCTCCTTCTTTCTCTTCTTCTTCTCCTTCTTCTTCTTATTCCTCTTTTATCTTCTTCTTCTTCTTGTCTTTCTTCTCCATCTTCTTCTTCTTTTTCTTCTTTTTCTTCTTCTTCTTTTTTATCAACATCATCATCTTCTTGTTCTTCCTGTTCTTCTTTTTCTTCTTCTTTTTCATCAACATCATCATCATCATCTTCTTCTTCTTACTCTTCGCCCTGTTGTTCTAGTCCTTTAATTTCATTTCATTCTATTTCTTCTTCTTCTTCTTCCTCTTCTCAATCATCCTCTTCTTCTTCTTTCTCTTCATCATCATCATCTTGTTCTTCTTCTGCTTCTTCCTTTTCTTCTCCTACTTCTTCTTCTTCTTCTTCTTCCTCTAATTCTTCTTCATCTTTTTCCTTTAGTTCTTCTACTTCCTCTTCTTGTCCTCCTTCTTCTTCTTCTCTTCTGCCACTTCTCTTACTTCTTCTATTAATTACTTCTTATTCTTTTTCTTCTTCTTCTTCTTTTCAACTTCCTCTTCTCATTCTTCTTCTTCCTCTTCCTCTTTTAATTCTTCTACTTCTTTTTCTTCTTCAACTTCATCTTTTCTTCTTCTTCTTCTTCTTCTTCTTCTTCTTCCCCTTCTTCTCTTTCTTCTTCTTTTTCCTCTTCTTGTTCTTGTTCCTCTTCCTCTTCTACTTTGCCTTCACATACTTCTTCTTCTTCTTGTTCTTTGTCTTCCTTTTTCTTCTTGTTCTTCTTCTTCTTCTTCTTCTCCTCCTCCTCCTCCTCCTCCTCATCCTACTTCTTCTTCTTCTTCTACTTCTTCTACTTCTCCTTCTTCTTCATCCTCCTCTTCTTGTTCTTCTTCCACTTTTTCTTTTTTTTTCCTCTTCTTGACAAGCTTCTACTTCTTCTTTTTCTGCTTCTTCTTCCACTTCTCCTTCTTCTTCTTCCTCTTATTCTTTTTCCCCTCTTTCTTCTTCCTCTTCTCCTCCTTTTTCCATTTCTTCTTCTTCCTCTTTTTCTTATTCTTCTTCTTCTTGTTCTCCTACTCTCTCTTCTTTTACCGATTCCTCTTATTCTCCTTCCTCTACTTCCCCTTTATTCTTCCACCCCTTCTTTTTTTCCTTTTCTCCTTCCTCTTGTACTTCTTCTTCTTCTTCTTCTTCTCCTCCTTCTTCTTTTTGTTCTTCTTCTTCCTCTTCTTCTGCACTTTTTTTTTTAATTATTATTATTATTTTTATTGCTATTCTTTCTCTTCTTTTTCTTCTTCTTCTTCTTCTTTTTCGTTTTCTTCTTTACCTCCTCCTTCCTCTTCTCCTTCTCATTCTTCTTCTTATTACTCTTTTATCTTCTTCTTCGTCTTCTTCTTCTTGTCTTTCTTCTCCATCTTCTTCTTTTTCTTCTTTTTCTTCGTCTTCTTTTTCATCAACATCATCATCTTCTTCTTGTTCTTCTTGTTCTTCTTTTTCTTCTTTTTCTTCTTCTTCTTTTTCATCAACATCATCATCATCATCTTCTTCTTCTTACTCTTCGTCCTCTTCTTCTAGTCCTTCTACTTCATTTCATTCTATTTCTTCTTCTTCTTCTTCCTCTTCTAAATCTTATTCTTCTTATTCTTTCTCTTCATCATCATCTTCTTGTTCTTCTTCTATTTATTCTTTTTCTTCTCCTTCTTCTTCTTCTTCTTCTTCTTCTTCCTCTTCTTCTTCTTCATCTTTTTCCATTTGTTCTTCTTCTTCTTCTTCTTCTTATCCTCCTTCTTCTTCCTCTCTTCTGCCACTTCTCTTACTTCTTCTATTACTTCTTCTTGTTCTCTTTCTTCTTCTTCTTCTTTTTCATCTTCCTCTTCTCCTTCTTCTTCTTCCTCTTCCTCTTCTAATTCTTCTACTTCTTCTTTTTCTTCTTCAACTTCATCTTTCCTTCTTCTTCTACTTCTTGTTCTTCTTTTCCTTCTTCTCCTTCTTCTTCTTTTTCCTCTTCTTCTTCTTCTTCTTCATCTTCTTCTACTACTACTTTGCCTTCACCTACTTCTTGTTCTTCTCCTTCTTTCTCTTCATCTTCTTCTTCTTGTTCTTTGTCTTCCTTTTCTTCTTGTTCTTCTACTTCTTCTTCTTCTTCTTCTCCTCCTCCTCCTCTTCCTCCTCCTCCTCATCCTACTTCTTCTTCTTTTACTTCTTCTACTTCTCCTTCTTCTTCATCCTCCTCTTCTTGTTCTTCTTCCACTTTTTCTTCTTCTTCCTCTTCCTGACAACCTTCTACTTCTTCTTTTTCTTCTTCTTCTTCTCCTTCTTCTTCCACTTCTCCTTCTTCTTCTTCCTCTTATTCTTTTTCCCCTCTTTCTTCTTCCTCTTCTCCTCCTTCTTTTTCCCTTTCTTCATCTTCCTCTTTTTCTTATTCTTCTTCTTCTTCTTCTTCTCCTACTCTCTCTTCTTTTTCCGATTCCTCTTCTTCTCCTTCCATTACTTCCCCTTTGTTCTTCCACCCCTTCTTTTTTTTCCTTTTCCCCTTCCTCTTGTACCTCTTCTTCTTCTTCTTCTTCTTCTTCTCCTCCTTCTTTTTATTCTTCTTCTTCCTCTTCTTCTGCACTTTCTTTTTCTTATTATTATTATTATTCCAATTATTTTTCTTTCTCTTCTTTTTCTTCTTCTTCTTATTCTTCTTTGTTTTCTTCTTTACCTCCTCCTTCCCCTTCTCCTTCTCCTTCTTCTCCTTCTTCTTTTCTCTTCTTCTTCTTCTTCTTCTTTTCTTTCTTCTCCATCTTCTTCTTATATTCTTATTTTCTCCTTCTTCTTTTTCATTAACATCATCATCTTCTTCTTCTTGTTCTTCTTGTTCTTCTTTTTCTTCTTTTTCTTCTTCTTCTTTTTCATCAACATCATGATCATCATCTTCTTCTTCTTACTCTTCGTCCACTTCTACTAGTCCTACTTTTTCTATTTCTTCTTCTTCTTCTTGCTCTTCTCAATCTTCTTCTTCTTCTTCTTTCTCTTCATCATCATCTTCTTCTTCTTCTACTACTTCTTTTTCTTCTCCTTCTTCTTATTCTTCTTCTTCCTCTTCTTCTTCTTCAACTTTTTCCTTTAGTTCGTCTTCTTCTTCTTCTGCTTGTCCTCCTTCTCCTTCCTCTCTTATGCTACTTCCCTTACTTCTTCTATAACTTCTTATTCTTTTTCTTCTTTTTCTTCTTTTTTTTCTTCCCCTTCTTCTCCTTCTTCTATTTCCCTCCTCTTTCTTCTTATTCTTCAACTTCCTTTGCTTCTTTTTCTTCTTCTTCTTCTTCTCCTTTCCCTTCCTCTTCTTCTTCTTCTATTATTTCTTCTTCTTTATCTTCTTATTTGACTTCTTCTTCTTCTTTTTCTTGTCCTTTTACTTCTTCTCCTTCTTCTGTTTCTTCTTCTTCTTCTTCTTCTTCTTCTTCTTCTTTATCTCCTACTTCTTATTCTTCTTCATCTTTTTCTTGTTCATCATCTTCTTCTTGTTCTTCTTCTTCTTCTTTTCCTTCTTCTTCTTCTCCTCCTTCTTCTTCCTCTTCTTCTTCTTACACTTCTACTTCTTCTTTTTCCTCTTCTTCTTCTCCATTTTCTTCTTCTACTCCTTCTTTGTGTCCTTCTTGATCTTCTATTTTTGTTCTTCTTGTTCGTCTTCTTCTTCATCTTCTCTTAATTTTTATTCTTCTTCTTCTTTCTCTTTTTCCTCTTCTTCTTCTTCTTCTTCTTCTTCTTCTTCTCCTCCTCCTCCTCCTCCTCGTTCTTCTTCCTCTTCTTCTTCTTCCCCCACTTCTACTTTTACTTCTTCTTCTTCCTCCTCCTCCACTTCTTCCTCTTCTTCTTCTTATTCTTCTTCTTCTTCACCTTCTTCTTCTTCATCTTCTTCTTCTTCTTCTTCTTATTTTTATTCTTATTCTTATTCTTATTCCTCTCTTATTTTTATAAATTAAGAACTTGTTCTTCTTCTTATTCTTCTTGTAATTCTTTTTCTTCTTCCCCAACTTCTACTTCTTGTTCTTCTTCTTCTTTTTTTCTTTTCTTCTTCTTCTTCTTCTTCTTCTTCTACTTCCTCTTCTTCTTTTTCTTCTTATTGTTCCTTTTCTTCTTCCTCTTCTTCTCTTCTTCTTCTCCATTTTCTTCTTTCCTTCCTTCTTCTTCGCATCCCCTTCCTTATTTTTTTCCTTCTTTTTCTTTTCTTCTCCTTCCCCTTCTTCTTCTTCTTCTTCTTCTTATCATATTTCCTCTTCTTCATCATCATCTTCTTCTTCTTCTTCTTCTTCTTCTCATTCTTGTAATTATTTTTCTTCTTCTTCTTCTTCTTCTTCTTTTTCCACTTTTTTTTCCTTTCTCTTCTTCTTCTTCTTATTCATCTTTTTATTCTTCTTTTCTCACTCTGATTCCTGAACTACTTCTCCTTCTTCTTGCCTAATTTTTCATCTTCTTCTCCTACGACTAGTAGTACAATTGCTACTACTACTTGTTCTTTTCCACCTCCTCTTACTTATTCTTTTATTTCTTCTTCTTCTTGTTCATCATCATCATCATCATCATGAACATCTTCTTCTATTGCTTCTTCTTCTTCATATTCTTCTCTTCAACTTCTTCAACTACATCTTTTCTTCTTCTTCTCAAACTTCTTCTTCTTCTTCTTCTTCATTCTCTTCTCCTTCTTGTTCTTCTTGTTCTTCTTCTTCCTTTTCCTTTCCTTCTTCTTCTTCTTCCTCTACATCTTCATCTTCACCAACAACTTCTTTGTCTCCTTCTTCTTCTTCTTCTCTTTCTTCTTCTCTTTCCACTTCTACTTCTTCTTCTCATTCTTCTTCTTCTTTTTGTTCATCATCATCATCTTCTTCTTCTTCTCTTCCTTCATCTTTGTCTTCTTCTTCTCCTCCTCCTCTTCTCTTCCTTCCTATTATTGTTGTTCTTCTTCTTCTCCTTCTCCTGCTTCGTCTTCTTCCTCCTCATCCTCTTCATCATCATCATCATCATCTTCTTCTTCTTCTTCTTCTTCTCTTTCTTCTTCTTTGCCTTTTTTTTCTTAATTTTCTTCATCCTCTTCTTCTTCCTCTTCTTCTTGTTTTTCTTCTTCTTCTTCTTTCCCTTCTTCTTTTTCTTCTTCTTGTTCTACTTCCTTTTCTTCTTTTTCTTCTTATTCTTCTTCTTCTTCTTCGTCTTCTTCCTCTTCTTCTTCTCCATTTTCTTCTTCCTTTCCTTCTTCTTCGCATCCCCTTCCTTTTTTTTCCTTCTTGTTTTTCTTTTTCTTCTCCTTCCCCTTCTTCTTCTTCTTCATCTTATCATATTTCCTCTTCTTCTACTTCTTATTCTTGTAATTCTTTTTCTTCTTCTTCTTCTTCTTCTCCTTCTTCTTTGTCCACTTTTTTTTCCTTTTTCTTCTTCTTCTTACTCTACTTCTTATTCTTATTTTTCTCTCCCTGATTCCTCAACCACTTCTCCTTCTTTTTACCTAATTTTTCTTCTTCTTCTCCGACTACTAGTAGTACTACTGCTACTACTACTTGTTCTTTTCCACCTCCTCTTGCTTCTTCTTTTATTTCTTCTTCTTCTTGTTCTTCAACAACATCATCATAATCATGAACATCTTCTTCTACTACTTCTTCTTCTTCATCTTCTTCTTCTACTTCTTCAACTATATCTTTTCTTCTTCTTCTCTAACTTCTTTTTCTTCTTCTTCTTCTTCATTCTCTTCTCCTTCTAGTTCTTCTTGTTCTTCTTCTTTCCTTTCCTTTACTTCTTCTTCTTTCTCTACTTCTTCTTCTTCAAGAATAACTTCTTTGTCTTCTCCTTCTTCTTCTTCTTCTTCTTCTTCTTCTTCTTCTGCTTCTACAACTACTACTACAACTTCTATTCCTTCTTTTTCTACTCCTTTTGTCCATCTTCTTCTTCTTTTTCTTCTTTTACATCATCTTCTTTTTCTTATTCTTCATCATCTCCTTCTTTTCTTCTTCTTCTTCTTTATCATCTACTTCTTTTGCTTCTTCTTCCTCTTCTTCATGTTCATCATCTTTTTCTTCTTCTTCTTCCTCCTCTTTTTAATCTTCTTCTTCTTCTTCTTCTCTTCATTTGCCTTCATCTTCTCCTTCTTCTCCTTATGCTTCTCTTTCTTCTTCTTCTTTTTCTTTTCTTCTCCTTCTTCTTCTTTGTCTTTTCTTCTTCTTCTTCTCCTCCTTTACATTCTACTTCTTCTACTTGTTCACCATCCTCATCTTCTTTTTCTTCTACTTATCCTTCTTCTTCTTCTTCTTTTTCTTCCGCATCTTAGTCTTCCTCCTCCTCTTCATCTTCTCCTTCTCCTTCTTCTTCATCCTCTTCCACTTGTTTTTCTCAAACTTCTTCTTCTTCTTCTTCTTCTTCTTATTCTTCTACTTTTTCTTCTTCTTCTTCTTCTTCTTCTCTTTCTTCTTCTTCTTCTTTTTCTTCTTCTTTTCTTCTTCTTCTGCTTCTTCTTCTTCCTCTTCTTCTTGTTCTTTTTTATTTTCTATTTCTTCCTTTTCTTCTTCTTCTTCTTTTTCTTCTTCTTCTTCTCCTTCAACTTCTTCATCCTCTTCCACTTGTTTTTCCCCAACTTCTTCTTCTTCTTCTTCTTATTTTTCTACTTTTTCTTCTTCTTCTTTTACTTCATTTTTTTCTTCTCCTTCTTCTTCCTCTTCTTCTTCTTCTTCTTCTTCTCTTCTTCTTCTTCTTCTTCTTGTTCTTCTTCTTCTTCTTTTTCTTCTTCTTCTTCTTCCTTTTCTTCTTCTTCTTCTTTTTCTTCTTCTTCTTCATCTTCATCTTCTTCTTCATCTTATTCTTCTTTTTCTTCTTCTTGCACTTCTTCTCCTTCTTCTTCTTTGTTTTCTTCTTCTTCTTTCTCTTCTTCTTCTTCTTCTTCTTTTTTCTTCTGCTTCCTCTCCTTCTCCTTCTTCTACTTATTCTCCTTTTTTTTCTTCTGAAGTGTTTCGTGCTAAGGAAATCCCACAAGAGGGGGCGGGGGGGAGGGGTGAATTGTGTATTTAAAAATTTTACAACTTTCGAAATTAAAACTTAAAAGTTTTAAGCACGAATAAAGAAATTTGAGCATAAAAGTTTTTAGGGTGGTTCGACTAGAAACCGAGTCTACGTCCACCACCAACCGCTGTTGGGAAAAATCCACTAAATGCACCAATTACAAGTGAGGTTTTTCGTACGGTTCACCTCAAACCTACTTGGGATTTTTACTACGGCTAATCCCAAACCTACTTTAGTTTTTCTCCGGGCTCAACTCAAACCCTGGGCTTTAGCACTACTGTCGGGATGCCCTTACCCCAAAACGAAAAATACAACGATTGGCAAAAAGAACTTAGGAGAAATCGGAGAAAACGGAGGCACACACAATTGAAAAATTAGAAGGATAGAAATGAGAAAAATTGAATCAAGAACCTCTAATTTCAAAAGCCTTGTTGCAGTTTTCCTTTTGAGCTTGAAGGCACCGTTTTTGCTTGTGATTGCTCGAATTTGAGATCTGAAATCTTTGAAAGAATTTAGCAAAGGTAAACTCCATAAATCTTAATTCTTCCCTATTTATAGAGCTTAAAATTGAGCTAAAAAATCCTTTAACGGCTCCTAAAAAACAACTAACCGTTTGGACAACGGACGGAAAGCAGCCACCGTCCTATCCGGGCCCAAAATCGAACGGCGCTGATCAAATTTACGAAAAAGCCGTTCGATTTTGATCTGGAGCGTTGGATCCGCGCGCTGAACGAACGACGCCGATTAAACTTGCGAAACAGCCGTTCGATTTTGATCTAGAGCGTTGGATCTGGGCGGGCTTGATCTGCGCCTTTGGATCCTGTCGAAGTTATAAGGTGGGATTTTTAGTCCCACACTGCAGAACGAAAGTCGGCGCACCGCTTTATAAGGGATTTGCGCTGTTTACTTCTCGAGCCTCTGTGGGGCTGGCTCCCCCCTTCCTTGACTGGGATTTCATCACCTGGTCGGGTTGACTTGACCATGAACTGTTCATTGACCGTTGACCGTCGCTGTAGTTTGACCTAGCCGAGCTCCTCTCTGCGGGCTTTGGGCGGGCTGGGCTTAGCCAAGCACTGTTCATTTGACCGTTAACCACCGCTGTAGTTTGACCTCGCCGAGCTCCTCTCGGTGGGCTTTGGGCGGTCTTGGCTCGCCCTTTTTTTTATTTTTTTTAATTTCTAAAAGACCTGGACTGGCTAATTGCGTGACGGGTCGGCCCACCCAGTGCTACAGTGAATTTTCCCGAGACTTAAGCTGTTTTAAGGTTGATTGGAAGAATTTTTGTGCTAAAATTTTAAATATAAGTGTACCAAAATAATTTTATATTATCATAGTATTATAAGTTTTCTAAATGACTATAAAAGAAATTTATGAAAAATAATTCCTAAATAATTTAAAAAAATAAAATACCAATGTCTATACTTTTTGTCAATAAAGCTTGGCCCAAAAATCAAAATTCAATAATTATTAATTTTATAACATTTTTAAATATTAATACTACTAGTGTGCCTCATAATCTCAAAAATTGGACATCTCAATTTCAAGAAAAATAATAAAAACTCAAATATGAAAATTCTAGTACATGTCTCAAATTTCCTTGAAATATGCCATGGCTTCAAGGTCCTTAAAGACCACTATTTTAGACATGTGAAATACATGGCTTGATTTAATTAAATATTAACAATTTTACTTAAAATCAAGCCTAATAAAAATATAAACATTTATACTTGACTCATCAAACACAAGGGTGTAACATCTTCTTCTTCTCATACTTATTCTTCTTCCTCTTCTTCTTTTCCTTCTTCTTCTACTTCTTTTTCATCTTCCTCTCCTTCTTCTTCTTCTTCTTCTCCTTTATCATCATCTTCTACATGTTCTTCTTCTTCTTGTTGTTGTTTTGCTTCTTCTTGTTCTTCTTTGGTTTCTTCTTCTTCCTTTTCTTCTTCTTCGTCCTCATCATCTCCTTCTCCTTTTTCTTCTACTTCTTCTTCTTCTTCTTCTCTTTCTTCTTCTTCTTTGTCTCCTTCTTGTTCGTCTTTTTCTTCTGCTTCTGTCTAGTTTTTCCCATTCTTCTTCTTCTTCATGTTACTCTACTTCCTCTGTAGCTTCTTCTACTTCTTTTTCTTATTCTTCATTTGCTACTACTTTCTCTTCTTCTTCTTCTTTTTCTATCTTTATTTCGTCTTCTTCCTCTTCTACTTTTTCTTCTTCTTCCTCTTCTTCTTCTTCTTCTTCTTCTTCTTCTTCTTTTACTTCTTCTTCTTTTACTTCTTCTTCTTCCTCTTCTCCTTCTTTTTCTTATCCCTCTCCTTCTTCTTCTTCTCTATCTACTTTTTGTTCTTCTCCTTTTATTTTTCTTCTTTTTCTTGTACTACTTCAAATTCTTCTTCTTCTTGTTCTTCCTCTTCTTCCTTTACTTTATCTTCTTCTTCTTCTCCATCTTCTTCTTATTTTTCATCCTCTTCTTCCTCCTCTTCTTCTTCTCCTTCTCCTTCTTCTTCATCCTCTTTCACTTGTTTTTCTCCAACTTCTTCTTCATCTTCTTCTTCTTCTTCTTCTTCTTCTTCTCCTTCTTCTTCTTCTTCTTTTTCTTCTTTTTCTTCTTCTTCTTTTCTTCTTCTTCTTCTGCTTCTTCTTCTTCCTCTTCTTCTTGTTCTTTTTCGTATTCTTCTTTTTACTTTCCTTCTTCTTCTTCTTCTTCTTCTTCTTCTTCTTCTTCTTCTCCTTCATCTTCTTCATCCTCTTCCACTTGTTTTTCCCCAACTTGTTCTTCTTCTTCTTCTTATTCTTCTACTTTTTCTTCTTCTTTTTCTTCTTCATTTTTTTCTTCTCCTTCTTCTTCCTCTTCTTCTTCTTCTTCTTCTTCTTCTTCTTCTTCTTTTCTTCTTCTTCTTCTTCTTCTTCTTTTTCTTCTTCTTCTTCTTCCTTTTCTTCTTCTTTTTTTTCTTCTTCTTCTTCATCTTCATCTTCTTCTTCTTCATCTTATTCTTCTTTTTCTTCTTCTTGCACTTCTTCTTCTTCTTCATTTTCTTTTTCTTCTTTCTCTTCTTCTTCTTCTTCTTCTTCATCTTTTTTCTTTTTCTTCCTCTCCTTCTCCTTCTTCTACTTATTCTCCTTCTTTTTCTTCTGCTCATACTTATTCTTCTTCCTCTTCTTCTACTCCTTCTTCTTCGACTTCTTTTTCATCTTCCTCTCCTTCTTCGTCTTCTTCTTCTTCTCCTTTATCATCATCTTCAACTTGTTCTTGTCCTTCTCCTTCTTCTCCTTATTATTGTTTTGCTTCTTCTTGTTCTTCTTTGGTTTCTTCTTCTTCCTCTTCTTCTTCTTCTCCTTCATCCTCATCATCTCCTTCTCCTTTTTCTTCCACTTCTCCTTCTCGTTCTTCTCTTTCTTCTTCTTCTTTGTCTCTTTCTTGTTTGTCTTTTTCTTCTGCTTCTGTCTAGTTTTTCCCATTCTTTTTCTTCTTCATGTTACTCTACTTCCTCTGTCGCTTCTTCTACTTCTTTTTCTTATTCTTCATTTGGTACTACTTTCTCTTCTTCTTCAACTTTTTCTACCTTTCCTTCAACTTCTTCCTCTTCTTCCTCTTCTACTTTTTCTTCGTCTTCCTCTTCTTCTTCTTCTTCTTCTTTTACTTCTTCTTCTTTTACGTCTTCTTCTTGCTCTTCTCCTTCTTTTTCTTATCCCTTTCTTTCTTCTTCTTCTCTATCTTCTTTTTGTTCTTCACCTTCTTAAATTTTTCTTCTTTTTCCTCTACTACTTCAAATTCTTCTTCTTCCTTTACTTTATCTTCTTCTTCTTTCCCTTCTTCTTCTTATGTTTCATCCTCTTCTTTGTCTTCTTCTTCTTTATCTTCTTCTTCTTCTTCTACTTCTTCTCCTTCATCTTCTTCTTCATCCTCTTCTTCTTCTTCCACTTCCTTTTCTCCAAATTCTTCTTCTTCTTCTTCTACTACTACTTCTTTTTCTTCTTTTTCTTTTTCTTCTTCTTCTTTTACAACTACTATTACTACTACTTCTTCTTCTCCTTAATCTCTGTTTATTATTTGTTTCTTCTTCTTCTTATTCTTCGTCTTCAACATCTTCTTTTTTTGTTCCTCTTCTACTTCTTCTTCTTCTTCATTGCCTTCTTCTTCTCATCATTTTCTTCATCTCCTTCTTCCCCTTCATCTTCTTATTCTTCATTCACTTCTTCTTCTTCCAATTCTACTTCTTCTACTTCTTCTTCTTCTTCTTCTACTTTTTCTTCTTCTTCCTTTTCTCCTTTTTCTTCTTTGACTTCTTCTTCTTCTTCTTCTTTTTCTTCTTCCTCATCTTCTTCTCCTTCCTCTTCTTCTACTACTTCTTCTTCTTATTTTTCTTATTCTAATTCTTCGTCTTCTTCTTCTGCTTCTTCTCCTTTTTCTTCTTTGTCTCCTTCTACTTCTTCTTCTTCTTTACATCTTCTTCTCCTTCCTCTTGTTCTTCTTCTTCTTCTTTCTCTTTGTCTCCATCTTCTTTTTCAACTTCTTTTTCTTCTTCTTCTTCATCTTCTCCTTCTTCTTCTTCTTCTTCCTCTTCTACTTCTTATTCTTTTTCTTCTTCATCTTCAACTTCTTCTTCTTCTTGTTCTTCTTTGCCTTTTTCTTCTTTTTCTTTTTCTCCTTCTTCTTCTTCAGCTTTCTAATCTTCTTCTTCTTCTTCTTCTTCTTTTACTTCTTCTTTTTCCTCTTCTTCATCTTCTTCTCCTCCTTCTTCTTCTTCACTTGCTCTTTGTTCTAGCTCTTCTTTCTTCTTCTTCTCCATCTTCTTCTCCTTACTCTTCCTCTTCTACTTCTACTTCATCCACTTCTTGTTCTTCTTTTTTTTCTTCTTCTTCATCTTGTTCTCCATCTTCTTCCCCTTCATTCACTTCTTCTTCTTCGTCTAATTCTTCTTCTTCTACTACTACTACTTCTTCTTCTTCTACTACTTCTTCTTCTTCCTCTTCTCTTTTTTCTTCTTTGTCTTCTTCTTCTTCCTCATCTTCTTCTTATTCCTCTTCTTCTACTACTTCTTCTTCTTATTTTTCTTATACTAATTCTTCTTATTATTCTTCTTCTTCTTCTCCTCCTCCTCTTTCTTTCTTCTCTCCTTCTAGTTCTTCTTCTTCTTTACCAAGTTCTTCTCCTACCACTTGTTCTTCTTCTTCTTCTTTCTCTTCATCTCCATCTTTTTCTTCATCTTCTTTTTCTTCTTCATCATCATCTTCTTCATATTCTCCTTCTTCTTCTTCTTCTTCTTCTTTTTCTTCTTCTTCTACTTCTTCTTCTTCTTCTTCTTCTTTGCCTTCTTCTTTTTCTTCTTCTCCTCCTTCTTCTTCTTCTTCTTCTTCCTCTTTCTCTTCTTCTCCTTGTTCTTCTTCTTCTTCTTTTACTTCTTCTTCTCCCTCTTCTTCTTCTTACTCTTCTTCTTCTTCTTCTTCTTCTTCCTAATCTTCGTCTCGTTTTTCTTCCTCTTGTTCTCTTTCTTCTACTTCACCTGCTCTTTGTTCTAGTTCTTGTTTCTTCTTCTTCTCCATCTTCTTCTCCTTACTTTTCTTCTTCTCCTTCTACTTCTTCTTCTTCCTTTAATTCTTCTTCTTTCTCTTCTTCTTCTCCTTCTTCTTCTTCTTCTTTTTCTTTTTCTTCTTCTTCTTCCTCATCTTTTTCTTCTTCTTGTTCTCCTTCCTCTTCTCCTCCTTTTTCTTCTTCTTCTTCTTATTTTTCATCTTCTTCTTCTATTTCTTCTTCTTTTCTTTCTTCAACATCTTTTTCTTCTTGTTTTCTCTGGTCTTCTTCTTATTCTTCTTCATTTTCTTCTTCATCTTCCTCTACTTCTTCTTCTCCCTCTTTTTCCTCATCTCCTCCCCCTTTTTCTTTTTCTTTTTTTTTTCTCTATAACAACTATCTGTTCTTGTTCTTCTTTTCTTCTCCTTCTTCTTCTTCTTCTTCATCATTGTTATCATCATCAACATCTTCTTCTTATTAGTATTATT
>JAIUJO010000070.1:2352500-2355000 GCA_023846275.1 Vanilla planifolia | reverse complement strand
CTCCATCTTCTTCTTTACCTTCTTCTTCTTCTTCTTCAACTTCTTCTTCTTCTCCTTCTTCTTCTTCATCATCGTCATCTTCTTCTTCTTCTTTGCCTTCTTCTTTTTTTCTTCTCCTTCTTCTTCTTCTTCTTCTTCTTCATCTTCTCTATCTTCTTCTTCATTTTCTTCCTCTTCTTCTTCTTCTTCTTCTCTGCTTCTACTTCTTCTTCTTCCACCTCTTCTTCTTATTCTTCTTGTTCTTAATTCTCATATTACTTCTAATTTGCATTATTCTTTTTTGAATCCTCTTTGTTCTTCTTCTTCTTTCTTCTTCTTTCCATCCTTTTCTCCTTCCTCTTTATCTTCTTCTACTTGTTCTTCTTCCTTTAATTATTCTTCTTTTTCTTCTTCTTCCCCTCCTTTATCTTCTTCTTCTTGATCTTCTTATTTTTTATCTTCTTCTTTTTCTTTTTCATCTCTTTCTTCAACATCTTCTTTTTCTTCTTCTTCTCTTTCATCTTCTTCTTGTTCTCCCTCATCTTCTTCTAATTCTTCCTCTCTTCTTCTTCTTGTTCTCATTCTTCTTCATCTTCTTCTTCTCCCTCTCTTTCCTAATCCCCTCCTCCTTCCTCCTCTTCTTCCTTTTCTTTTTCTTTCTCTTGTACTACTATTGCTTCTTCTTTTTCTTCTCCTTCTTCTTCATCATGATCATCATCATCATCAACATCTTATTATTATTATTATTCTACATCTAGTTCTTTTTCTTCTTCTTCTTCTTCTTCTTTATTATCATCATCATCATCTTGTTCTTCTATTCCAACTTCTTCTTCTCTTTTTCCTTCTTCTTCTTCTTCTTCTTCTTCTTCTTTTTCTTCTGTCTTCTTCGTCTTCTCCTTCTTCTTCTTGTTCTTATTCTTCTCCTTCTTCTTCTTCTTCCTCTTCTTCTTCTTCATGATATTCTTCTTGTTCTTCCTCTTCTTCTTGAACTTTTCCTTCTACTTCTTCTCCTTCTTCTTCTTCCAATTCTTCTCCTTCTTCTACTTCTTGATCCTTTTCCTGAGTTTCTTCTTGTTCTCCTCCTCCATCATCTCCCTTTCCTTCTTCCACTTCTTCTAATTCTTCTTTTTATCCTCCTCTTTTTACTACTACTTTTTCTTCTAATACTAGTTTTACTTTTCTTCATTAGGTTTTCGTCTTCTCCTTCTTTTTCATTTTCTTCTTCCTCGTCTTCATCAACTTCTTCTTTTTCTTCTACTTCTTCTCCTCCTCCTTCTTTTGCTTCTTCTTCTTCATCTTATTCCTTTTGTTCTTCCTCTTCTTCTTCTTCTTCTTCTTCCTATTGTTTTCTGCTTCTACTTCTTCTTCTTCTTCTCCTACTTTTTCTCCTTGCTCTACTTCTTCTTCTTCTTCCCTTTCTTTCCTTCTTCTTTTTTCTTTTTCTTCTTTTTCTTCTTCTTCTTCTTCTACTTCTTCCTCTTTTCTTTCTTCTTTTCTTATTATTATTCTCATTATTCTACTTCCCCTTCTTCTTCTTCTTCATTTTCTTTTTCTTCTTCTTCTTCTCATACTCCTTCCTCTTCTCCTTCTCCGTTTTCTTCTTATTTTCTTGTTCTTAATCTTCTTTATCCTCTTGTTCTTCTTCTTTTCTTTTTTTAACATCTTTTTCTTCATCCTCTTTTTCTTCCTCTTCATCCACTTCTTCGTGACCTTCTACGTCTTTTTATTGTTTTCTTTTTCTTCTTCCTCTTCTCCATCTTCTTCTTCTTCTTCTTCTTCTTTTTCGTCTTCTTCTTGTTCTTCTTCTTCTTCTTCATCTTCTTCTTCTCGATCTTCTTCTTGGTCTTCAACCTCTTTTTCTTCTTCTTCTTCTTCTTTTTCTTCTTCTTCTTTATCTTTCACTTTTTCTTCTCCATCTTCTTCTCCTTCTTATTCTTCTTTTTCTTCTCTTCTATTACTACTCCAACTTCATCTTCTTCATCTTCTTTGTCTTCTTCTTCTTCGTCTTGTTCTTTTCTTCTCCATCTCCTTCTTCTTCTTCTTCCTCTTATTCTTCTTCATCTTATTCTTCTTGTTCTTCCTCTTCATCTCGAACTTCTCCTTCTACTTTTCTTCTTCTTCTTCTTCTTCTTCTTCCAATTCTTCTCCTTCTTCTACTTCTTGTTCCTTTTCCTAAGTTTCTTCTTCTTGTTTTCCTCCTCCATCTTCTCCCTTTCCTTCTTCCACTTCTTCTAATTCCTCCATTTTATCCTTCACCTTTTGCTTCTTCTTGTTCTTCGACTATTACTCTTACTTCTTTTGGTTTTCTTCTTCTTCTTCTTCTTCTTCTTTTTCTTCTTCCTCATCTTCATCAACTTCTTCTTTTTCTACTTCTTCTTCTTCTCCTCCTTCTGCTTCTTCTTCTTATTCTTTTTGTTATTCCTCTTCTTCTTGTTCTACTACTTCTTCTTCTTCTTCTTCTTCTACTACTTTTTCTCTTTGCTCTACTTCATCATCTTCTTCCCTTTCTTCTTCTACTTCT